>JAQISU010000086.1:3365000-3395000 GCA_029339505.1 Unio delphinus | reverse complement strand
AAGGATGAAGTTTACAAGAGAGAGTGGTGAAGTTGAAATCGTCAAGGCGCCAAGAATAAAGAAATACGATGCACAAGTAAACCAAATAATATTACAAGATTGCTTTGCTAAAGTCGGATACGCATTCTTCTTCTGCGTACTATTAAGATTGTTATTAACATTGCTAAAATCATTTTAAGATTGTTATCGATATTGCTAAAATTATTTTAAATTGTTATTGACATTGCTAAAATTATTCATACATTTTCCAACGGCAGAAACTCCAGGTCATATTTATCAGTCTTCCTGACATTCGAATAAGATTATCATTCCATGATTCGTTATATTTCTTTATTCTGACATATTATCCTGGAATACAGAGTTTTGGGTTTTCAAGAAATGGCTGATGGATACAACAATTTCATCAGAAAGAACGTCACTCCGTGGTTCCTTATAAGGATGGTCTCAGACTCGATCAATATTTAGGTTATTAGTCATAATGATAAAATCAAAATGTTTCATATCGGACATTTAATCCCAAAGTTCATAGTGTTTTCTATCATTTGTAATTGTAATTACAACGACAAGAAAACTATCCAGAAACATGAGTCATTGAATCAACTCGCTCGGTTTCCAAATACGTTTGGTCATGCTTGGTCTATATCGACTAAATTAGTTTCCAATGTACGTTTGGTCATGCTCGGTCTGTATCGACTAAATTAGTTTCCAATGTACGTTTGGTCATGCTCGGTCTGTATCGACTAAATTAGTTTCCAATGTACGTTTGGTCATGCTCGGTCTGTATCGACTCAATTAGTTTCCAATGTACGTTTGGTCATATTAATTTCATCACGCTGATAAACATTATACTCATTTTTTGTTCTTCCGGATTTCGTTCCTTATTGTCTATATATCATTACAGTGAGTTATACATTTGTATACAGAACATACGTTAAAATTAAAATTCGATGATTATTAGTGTTTTCATCACAGACGAACAAAATAATTAAAATCATGGTGAAATGAACATTATTATGATAATAACCATGCTAGGCACCGAGTGACTGTCTGAGGCGCTCACCATTACGGATCATTGCCATCTTATGTATGTATGTATGTATGTATGTATGTATGTATGTATGTATGTATGTATGTATGTATGTATGTATGTATGTGTGTGTGTGTGTGTGTGTGTGTGTGTGTGTGTGTGTGTGATGGTTATTCACATTTTATTTTGAGGTCTAACAATCTATATATCAGTCGTTTGGAGTGTCTTTATTTTATAAATTGTTCTGTTTTTTTGGGATGACTGATACTGTGCATTTCAAACTAGTTTAAAGCAGGTTTTTTTATTTTGACTTCACCACACTGTTGCAGGTGACCATTCTTAACCTTGATATTTATTTATCCTAATCCGTGTATCGACATACTACTGTGAATATTTTTTTTTGTCAGTGTTCTATTTTATTATTGTGTTATGTATCAGTTCGTTTTATAATTGTTTTATGTCACTGTTATATTTTAAAATTGTTCTATGTCAATGTTCTATTTAAATTTGTTTTGTCACTGTTCTATTTTATAATTGCTTTATATAACTTTTCTAATTTATAATAGTTTTTTCACTGTTATATTTATAATTGCTTTATGTCACTTTTCTATTTTTTAATGTTCTTTCCCACTGTTATATTTATAATTGTTGTATGTCACTGTTCTATTTTATAATTGTTCTATGTCACTGTTCTATTTTTAATTGTTTTCTCATTGTTCTATTTTATAATTATTTAATGTCACTGTTCTTTTATATAATTCTTTTATGTCACTGTTCTATTTTATAATTGTTTTATGTCACTTGTCCTTTTTATTCTGCTTTTGTAAGTGTTCTATTTATACTTATTTTATATCACTTTTTTTTAATGGTTATGCCACTGTTATATTTATAAATTTTTATGTCACTTTTCTTTTTTATAATTGTTTAATGTCACTGTTTTAATTTTATAAATTTTTTCTTATTTATATATGGTTCAGAGCACACCGAATGTTTTCCCCCGATTTCATATTGAAATTTTCGGACCTTAATCGAATGTTTTCCCTCAATTTAATATTGAATTTATCGGACATTAATCGAATGTTTCCCCCCTATTTCATATTGAAATTATCGGACGTTAATCGAATGTTTCCCCCGATTTAATATTGAATTTATCGGACATTAATCGAATGTTTTCCCCCTATTTCATTTTGAAATTATCGGACATTAATCAAAATTAAAGAGACGCTAACAGACTAAGCGTCAAATGCTTCATTAAAAGAAAAACCTAAAAACTTTAATTGCAAACGTTTAAATATGAGATATTAATGTGTTGTTTTTTGTTTGGAATGTAAGAAGTAATAACAATGAAAACATGACTCAAATCACATTTAGATTTGCTGACTTGACTGTGTTTCATTACAGACACTTTTAATATTTTGGTGGCACAGTCTTTAATGTTCTACACAGCTATCTACACCATGAAACCTACTGCAAGTTGGCACTGCTTGATTTTAAAAGGTTTACCAGGTTTATCGTAAAAAGATGTTTTGCCTCCGTATGCATGAATTCGAGTAGTCACTTCTAACATCAAATCCAGAAACCTCACTAACATTAAATATAATTAAAATCAAGAGCTCACATACATATCTATGGTCATTTTATTAATAAGTGTCTCCTTGTCTACTCCATCTATTAATATAATAATAAGAACTTTTGAATTGTTACAACTTAGACAAATATAGAAATGTGAAAGTACACAGGCAACTGAACTATGATCTAGTGTAATTATAATATAGAAATGTGAAAGTACACTATCAGCTGAACTATGATCTAGTGTAATTATAATATAGAAATGTGAAAGTACACTAGCAGCTGAATTATGATCTAGTGTAATTATAATATAGAAATGTGAAAGTACACTAGCAGCTGAATTATGATCTAGTGTAATTATAATATAGAAATGTGAAAGTACACTAGCAGCTGAATTATGATCTAGTGTAATGATAATATAGAAATGTGAAAGTACACTAGCAGCTGAATTATGATCTAGTGTAATTATAATATAGAAATGTGAAAGTACACTAGCAGCTGAATTATGATCTAGTGTAATTATAATATAGAAATGTGAAAGTACACTAGCAGTTGAACTATGATCTAATGTAATTATTGTAATCAGAGCTATTGTCAGACATTGCCATCAAGCAAAACCAATTCAGGTTATTTCGAGCAAATAAAGCAAATAATCGATGTACAAAAGCAATTCAGATTATTTCGAACAAATAAAGCCAATAATCGACGTACAATATGATGAAAAGTCTCAACCGTAAAGTTTATAAGTTGTCAATAGAGTGACAAGATTGAATAAAAATACTTATTGATCGGCAATGTACAAAAAATTACACAACCATAAATATGAAATAATGTGGTACTGGTGTTATTAAAACTGAGCTAGATGGTATGGGTGTTATTAAAATTGAGCTAGTTGGTATGGGTGTTATTAAAACTGAGCTAGTTGGTATGGGTGTTATTAAAACTGAGTTAGTTGGTATGGGTGTTATTAAAACTGAGCTAGTTGGTATGGGTGTTATTAAAACTGAGCTAGTTGTTATTGGTGTTATTAAAACTGAGCTGGTTGGTATGGGTGTTATTAAAACTGAGCTAGTTGGTATGGGTGTTATTAAAACTGAGCTAGTTGTTATGGGTGTTATTAAAAATGAGCTAGTTGGTATGGGTGTTATTAAAACTGAGCTAGTTGGTATGGGTGTTATTAAAACTGAGCTAGTTGGTATGGGTGTTATTAAAACTGAGCTAGTTGTTATTGGTGTTATTAAAACTGAGCTAGTTGTTATGGGTGTTATTAAAACTGAGCTAGTTGTTATGGGTGTTATTAAAACTTAGCTAGCTGGTATGGGTGGTTGGTGATGCCTGATTGAAATTATATACATTAAGCGAACTACATACAAAGTAGAGTTTTTCTCATTGAAGGCTGCAGATAGTTTAAAGAAAGATAGTATGCGTCATTTTAGTCAGATTTACATATCACAGCGTTTACAAACATTCTCTTTGAGAATTTCACAAGATGTTTATATTTGATAATTATACGAATCATGGATCTATCCTGAAGGAAGGGTAAGAGTAATGAGAGTGGGAGTGGGTTAAGGGGCAACCTTCTTTCTTTAAACGCCTTAAACAAAGCGTGATACATCCGGATAGTTTCTTACAGTAAGCTTTCTTTACAGTAAGATGGTTGAAATTATGACATGAGTGTCCTTAAAGTGCATAGTATATGCGGCCTTAGTTCCCTAGGGCCCATTCTGGGATTCTATTATTCATGTCTGTCGCCTGCGTATTGTCACTCTCCGCCCCTAAACGTTATTCAGATGGTTGCCCCTGTAAACGTAAGAGCGGTATTGAATTGCAATCACCTCTTTGTATAATTGTTTGCTTTGCTGCACATAACAATTTAATGATTTTCAGATAGTCTCAGATTTGGAAAGTCTAATCAAACCGTATCTAAATTATTCATCTATAGACTAGAGCAGTTTCTATCTCGTGATTCTCATTTAAGCAATACGTCTCTTTCTTCATTATTACGCTTTCTTTGATTTGACAAACTTGAAAAATATATATGTACAAATCTATACATACTATCCTCATTTCCAGACTCTGACATCGAAATCAAACCTGTCTGAAAACATTTTTTGCGAACGTGCTAGCTCAGCACGTATGATTCTTTCAGTCTGTACACACCTTGTTGTTACACGCACACACCTTACAGTGACTAAAACGCCAATAGGTTTGTTATATGATATAAACTCTACACTTGATTGGCTTATAACGATATTGCAAGATCCTATACATTTATCATTTTGGAGTATCGACGACTTATATAGTTTCTCCATACCCGTATGATGTTATTCATTGTAATTATGAAGTCGGTAAGTGAATGTAAGTGTGATGCATATGTCAATAGTTGATTATTGTGAAATATGGTAGCACCTAAACTATTCGGAGGTATTTTTAAATACAATCACAATGTGACCTGAGTTAGACTGGCACATAGTCGGAGGTACTTTTCAATACAATCACAAATTTACTAAATCGTTGTAAATAGCTTCAAATATTATTATCTGATATCCATGCTGGATGAGAGGTATTATTAGTACAGAGACTTCTATAGTAATTGCCGGATGCATGTTATGTATGTTTGTATGTATGTATGTATTTATGTATGTATGTATGTATGTATGTATGTATGTATGTATGTGTGTGTGTGTGTGTGTGTGTAGGTCTGTCTGTCTGTTTGTTTGTCTGACTGACCGACTTTCTTTATTTCCTCTTCAAAAGAGATTTCATTCAGTTAATGTTTCGTAAATACAGAAAACTTAAGAACATAGCTTGTCTTTAAAGGACTTACAGTACAATATATAAATTGGGTATCTATTACTGGCATCCCTTTCTTCATTTTAATAAAGGACTTACAGTACACTATATAAATTGGGTTACTGGTATCCCTTTCTTCATTTTGATAAAGGACTTACAGTACACTATATAAATTGGGTTACTGGTATCCCTTTCTTCATTTTGATAAAGGATTTACAGTACACTATATGAATTGGGTATCTAATACTGGTATCCCTTTCTTCATTTTGATAAAGGACTTACAGTACACTATATAAATTGGGTATCTATTACTGGTATCCCTTTCTTCATTTCAATAAAGGACTTACAGTACACAATATAAATTGGGTATCTATTACTGGTATCCCTTTCTTCATTTTAATAAAGGACTTACAGTACACTATATAAATTGGGTTACTGGTATCCCTTTCTTCATTTTGATAAAGGACTTACAGTACACTATATGAATTGGGTATCTATTACTGGTATCCCTTTCTTCATTTTGATAAAGGACTTACAGTACACTATATAAATTGGGTTACTATTACTGGCATCCCTTTCTTCATTTTGATAAAGGACTTACAGTACACTATATAAATTGGGTTACTGGTATCCCTTTCTTCATTTTGATAAAGGACTTACAGTACACTATATGAATTGGGTATCTATTACTGGTATCCTTTTCTTCATTTTGATAAAGGACTTACAGTACACTATATGAATTGGGTATCTATTACTGGTATCCCTTTCTTCATTTTGATAAAGGACTTACAGTACACTATATAGATTGGGTATCTATTACTGGTATCCCTTTCTTCATTTCACTAAAGGACTTACAGTACACAATATAAATTGGGTACCTATTACTGGTATCCCTTTCTTCATGTTGATAAAGGACTTACAGTACACTATATAAATTGGGTTACTGGTATCCCTTTCTTCATTTTGATAAAAGACTTACAGTACACTATATGAATTGGGTATCTATTACTGGTATCCTTTTCTTCATTTTGATAAAGGACTTACAGTACACTATATAAATTGGGTTACTGGTATCCCTTTCTTCAAATTGATAAAGGACTTACAGTACACTATATGAATTGGGTATCTATTACTGGTATCTCTTTCTTCATTTTGATAAAGGACTTACAGTACACTATATAAATTGGGTTACTGGTATCCCTTTCTTCATTGTGATAAAGGACATACCGTACACTATATGAATTGGGTATCTATTACTGGTATCCCTTTCTTCATTTTGATGAAGGACTTACAGTACACTATATAAATTTGGTTACTGGTATCCCTTTCTTCATTTTGATAAAGGACTTACAGTACACTATATGAATTGGGTATCTATTACTGGTATCCCTTTCTTCATTTTAATAAAGGACTTATAGTACACTATATAAATTGGGTATCTATCACTGGTATCCCTTTCTTCATTTTGATAAAGGACTTACAGTACACTATATGAATTGGATATCTCTTACTGGTAACCCTTTCTACATTTTGATTCGATTCGATTTGATTTAGTCTAACTATGACATTACATTTGCATATTCGCCGAATTTTGCAATTTATCGTTTGATTATATTTTCCATCGCCACAATTTACACCACGTTCTTCCGCAGAAAAGCAGTTTTTGAAGTTGCATTCAGAATTATGATGTTTGCTTAGTAATGATCGTGCTTATACTCCAATTAATGAACATTGTACCCTGCTGTGTTAATTATGTGAACGACAGATTTGATGATGACATTTAAAGAACAGAACAAAGGATAATTAAAGGAATAAAAACAATTAAACATGAACTCCGAACATGATGAAAAGATTACTAAGAAATCACCGTTTCATACGCACATGGTGTATCAGTTTTCAGTTTATATCCACGAGACGATATCCTTGTCCTGCTGAATCAGTTTACATGGGTAACCAATCAACATGTTTTCGGTTTCGTGCACACATAACGACCGTGACATTAAATATCAGACCATGTTTACCTTCAAAATGGACTCACCTTCATAGTTCATTGATTCGGATAACTGTGGAGTACGGTTCAGAAGGCACGTAGACAAAAACTAATAATAATCTTGCTTGGCAACAACTTCAGTGACGGAGAATCTGTTTAAATATGGCAGCATGTTGTACGTAATTCAAATATGGCAAATGTTTCGCTTGTGTATTAAAGATGAGAATCGTGTTAAATGTGTAACGTGGTATATTGATTGAGTTATAAGACTTGATGTTGTTCGTCAAAAATTTATTTACTTTTTTCCACTTGATATGAATATACATCAATGCTATTCGAAACAAGTACCATTTTGTAATCTCAGTTACTCCATCATCGGCGTTTAATATTGCACGTTTAATGAAGATTGTCCATTCAGTTAATAAAAAGCTCGAAGGTGATCTTATTGACATATGTTTGTTTGTTTCTGAAAATACTGAGAGACGCTTGTCCTGAACCCTCAATAGCATACACTTGTTATAAGTAAAAAAGATT
Source organism: Unio delphinus (assembly GCA_029339505.1). Taxonomy (NCBI): domain Eukaryota; kingdom Metazoa; phylum Mollusca; class Bivalvia; order Unionida; family Unionidae; genus Unio; species Unio delphinus. The sequence continues at coordinate 3,387,087 of JAQISU010000086.1, read as the reverse complement.
CTTTCAGAAAAGCATATAAAGCATCTGCTGTAATATTTAAAATAGAACATACTTAAATTCTAGAAAACCACGTCCAAATCAGTTGACTTAAATTCTAGAAAACCACGTCAAAATCAGTTGACTTAAATTCTAGAAAACCACGTCAAAATCAGTTGCCTTAAATTCTAGAAAACCACATCAAAATCAGTTGACTTAAATTCTAGAAAACCACGTCAAAATCAGTTGACTTAAATTCTAGAAAACCACATCAAAATTAGTTGACTTAAATTCTAAAAAACCACGTCAAAATCAGTTGACTTAAATTCTAGAAAACCACGTCAAAATCAGTTGACTTAAATTCTAAAAAAACACGCCAAATTCAGTTGACTTAAATTCTAGAAAACCACGTCAAAATCAGTTGACTTAAATTCTAGAAAACCACGTCAAAATCAGTTGACTTAAATTCTAGAAAACCACGTCAAAATCAGTTGGCTTAAATGCTAGAAAACCACGTCAAAATCAGTTGACTTAAATTCTAGAAAACCATGTCAAAATCAATTGACTTAAATTCTAGAAAACCACGTCAAAAACAGTTGACTTAAATTCTAGAAAACCACGTCAAAATCAGTTGCCTTAAATTCTAGAAAACCACATCAAAATCAGTTGACTTAAATTCTAGAAAACCACGTCAAAATCAGTTGACTTAAATTCTAGAAAACCACATCAAAATTAGTTGACTTAAATTCTAAAAAACCACGTCAAAATCAGTTGACTTAAATTCTAGAAAACCACGTCAAAATCAGTTGACTTAAATTCTAAAAAAAACACGCCAAATTCAGTTGACTTAAATTCTAGAAAACCACGTCAAAATCAGTTGACTTAAATTCTAGAAAACCACGTCAAAATCAGTTGACTTAAATTCTAGAAAACCACGTCAAAATCAGTTGGCTTAAATGCTAGAAAACCACGTCAAAATCAGTTGACTTAAATTCTAGAAAACCATGTCAAAATCAATTGACTTAAATTCTAGAAAACCACGTCAAAATCAGTTGACTTAAATTCTAGAAAACCACGTCAAAATCATTTGGCTTAAATGCTAGAAAACCACGTCAAAATCAGTTGACTTAAATTCTAGAAAACCACGTCAAAATCAGTGGACTTAAATTCTAAAAAAACACGTCAAAATCAGTTGACTTAAATTCTAGAAAACCACGTCAAAATCAGTTGACTTAAATTTTAGAAAATCCCGTCAAAATCAGTTGCCTTATATTCTAGAAAATCACGTCAAAATCAGTTGCCTTAAATTCTAGAAAACCACGTCAAGATCAGTTGACTTAAATTCTAGAAAACCACGTCAAAATCAGTTGACTTAAATTCTAGAAAACCACGTCAAAATCAGTTGGCTTAAATGCTAGAAAACCACGTCAAAATCAGTTGACTTAAATTCTAGAAAACCACGTCAAAATCAGTTGAATTAAATCCTACAAAACCACGTCAAAATCAGTTGACTTAAATTCTAGAAAATCACGTCAAAATCAGTTGACATAAAGTCTAAAAAACCACGTCAAAATCAGTTGACCTAAATTTTAGAAAATCACGTCAAAATCAGTTGCCTTAAATTCTAGAAAACCACATCAAAATTAGGTGACTTAAATTCTAGAAAACCACGTTAAAATCAATTGACTTAAATTCTATAAAATCACGTCAAAATCAGTTGACTTAAATTCTAGAAAACCACGTCAAAATCAGTTGACTTAAAGTTTTGAAAATCACGTCAAAATCAGTTGCCTTAAATTCTAGAAAACCTCATCAAAATAAGTTGACTTAAATTCTAGAAAACCACGTCAAAGTTAGTTGACTTAAATTCTAGAAAACCACGTCAAAATCAGTTGACTTAAATTCTAGAAAACCACGTCAAAATCAGTTGACTTAAATTCTAGAAAACCACGTCAAAATCAGTTGACTTAAATTCTAGAAAACCACGTCAAAATCAGTTGGCTTCAATTCTAAAAAACCACGTCAAAATCAGTTGATTTAAATGCTAAAAAACCACGTCAAAATCAGTTGACTTAAATCCTAAAAAACCACATCAAAATCAGTTGACTTAAATTCTAGAAAACCACGTCAAAATCAGTTGACTTAAATTCTAGAAAACCACGTCAAAATCAGTTGCCTTAAATTCTACAAAACCACGTCAAAATCAGTTGACTTAAATCCTAAAAAACCACATCAAAATCAGTTGACTTAAATTCTAGAAAACCACGTCAAAATCATTTGGCTTAAATGCTAGAAAACCACGTCAAAATCAGTTGACTTAAATTTTAGAAAATCACGTCAAAATCAGTTGACTTAAATTCTAGAAAACCACGTCAAAATTAGTTGACTTAAATTCTAGAAAACCACGTCAAAATCAGTTGACTTAAATTCTAGAAAACCACGTCAAAATCAGTTGACTTAAATTTTAGAAAATCACGTCAAAATCAGCTGACTTAAATTCTAAAAAACCACGTCAAAATTAGTTGACTTAAATTCTAGAAAACCACGTCAAAATCAGTTGACTTAAATTCTAGAAAACCACATCAAAATCAGTTTACTTAAATTCTGAAAAACCACGTCAAAATCAGTTGACTTAAATTCTAGAAAACCACGTAAAAATCAGTTGACTTAAATTCTAGAAAACCACATCAAAATCAGTTGACTTAAATTCTAGAAAACCACGTCAAAATCAGTTGACTTAAATTCTAGAAAACCACATCAAAATTAGTTGACTTAAATTCTAAAAAACCACGTCAAAATCAGTTGACTTAAATTCTAGAAAACCACGTAAAAATCAGTTGACTTAAATTCTAGAAAACCACGTCAAAATCAGTTGACTTAAATTCTAGAAAACCACGTCAAAATCAGTTGACTTAAATTCTAAAAAACCACGTCAAAATCAGTTTACTCAAATTCTAGAAAACCACGTCAAAATCAGTTCACTTAAATTCTAGAAACCACGTCAAAATCAGTTGAATAAACGGTCAGCATAGGAGTGCCAGGATTGACAGAGGCTGATCCAGAGCTGGTTTTCATAGAAAGGGCAGGATGGAGAAGACATATCAATCAAAGCAAATGTTACATTAACATAAGTTTTCTATTCCCAAATAAATAAATGAATTAGTGGTGATCCCCGTTCTTCATTGAAATTTGTTCAATTTCGTACACAATGTTTGACCTGTTGTAATTGACCATTAACCTGTTAACTTCATATATATACACACACACACACGCTAAATGTTTGTGCACAAATATTGTCATGCAGGCTGGCAAATATGGCCGGTCCTTATTCGAGTCATGAATTGTCTTTTATTCATTGATGCGAGCTGTAAATGGCTGCTTGCAAGTGCTTAGATCTACTTTCCTTCTGCGTCATTGTATTTTCTCGATAATGCTAACTACTTAAATGATTATGTAGTTTGTCGTATGACAAATCCTATGTCAGTTATTACAAGTTTTAAATATTTCTATTAATAAATTTGCTTTACCATAAGTTACACAGATTGTACATTCTAAAATGTTAATTCTAATGTAGCATCAAGCACGTTGAAAGTTAGCTATACGAACGTTAACAGAATTAATGCACAATTATAACGCGGTACTACTAAATACGGCAAGGTTAGACAAGTCAGACAAAAACATTCAAAGTCTGTTTATTTTTGTTTTATTTGTACATATTCTTATATATTTTACTATATTAACATTGTTTTGATATTTAAATATTGAAAAAACGTGATTTAATGTCAGTACCCAAAATGAAAATGGAAAATGCCTCACAGAAGCGAGTGAAGGATGAACTGAGTATTGTCTAGAACTCTACAACCAGCAGTCCACGGGAGACTCAGAGAAACGTGACGTTGCAAACTCCACAAATGATGATGATTTCCCCATTCTCAAAGTAGAGGTGGAGTCAGCAATAAGAGCACTGAATAATGGAAGGCAGCTGGAGTAGACAACATCCCAGCTGAACTTATCGAGGATGATCAGTGTTAGAACTACTAACGAAAATCTGCAACAAGATCTGGTAGACAGGTGAATGGTCAACACAGTGGTTCCAGTCACTCATTATAACACTCCCTGAAAAGGCAATATCCAGCTATGCCAGAATTACAGAACTATCAAAAAGGTGATGCTGAAGATCATCTTTAACAGACTGAAACCACAAGCATAGAAATAATCGCCGAAGAAGAGGCACGGTTCCGGAGTCGACGAAGCATAACATAACAAATTCAAATCTGAGAGTTATGTCTGAAAAGTGATCGCAACATATAGAAGACATCTATCATGTGTTCATAGATGTCAAAAACGCCTTTGACAAAGTGTGGCATGAGGCATTGTGGGCTACAGTGAAGAGGAGGAACATGGGTCAAAAGTTGACCAATACCATCAAGCAGTTGTACGCCAAAGCTACCAATGCAGTAATCTCTTAGTTTATATTGGTGACTGGTTTAAGACAACAGTTTAAATACGTCAAGGCTGTACCCTGTCACCCAAGCTTTTCAACATCGACTTAGAGTGCGTGATGAGTGAAGCCCTGGAAAACCACTGAGTGACAGTCAACATTGAAGGACGTAACATCACCAAGCTCCGCTTTGCAGACGACATAGATGAGCTGGCAGGTAGTGAAGACGAGCTTGCCACTTTAGTTAAAAACATTGATGAAACATCTTCCAGATCTGGCATGGAAATAAGCGCTAAGAAGGTAAAGCTGATGATAAATAGTGGCAAACAAATCTCAACCAAGATTAAAGTCAGAAGACAGGAACTGGAAATAGTGGGCCAGTTCAAATATCTTGGTTCCATAATCATCGAAGAGGGATCAAGAGCAGACATGTTGTCACGAGCAGCACAATCTGCGGCAGCAATGTCAAAGCTAAGACCCCTCTGAAGAGACGAGAATATCTGTCCAAAAACTAAAATCAGACTATTGAGAGCACTAGTCGTCTCAGTCTTTTTGTATTCAGGTGAGGCCTGGACCCTGACAGCAGAATTACAACGAAGAATCCAGACACATGAAATGCCATGCTACATAACCATCATAGGCATCTCTAACATGGACCACATCACAAATTAAGAAGTGCGTAATACTATCAGGCACAAAGTAGGTCTATTTGAAGATCTTCGCACCACCGTCAAAAAGAGAAATCTGAAATGGAATGGCCATATCACTAGAGCTAGAGACCTATCCATAACTGTACTGCAGGGCAGTGTCCGTGGTGGCAGAATGAGAGTAAGACAGAGAAAATGTGGACTGACAACAACACAGAATGGACCAGGAAATATTTTGCGGAGACACGGGCATTGGCACATGATTGAGATAAGAAGAGAAAAGTGGTCAGATAATAAGCAGCACAGTGCATATACAACCACACTAGGTCAAGAGACGACTGATGATGATGATGATGACGATGATGATGAATATGGTATCATACTAAATAAGCAGCTGTCTCCGGACACACTAAGAATCTAAGGCTAACCTTCCAAAACTGACCACGTTGGCCATCCATTTCGTGCTGAATAATTATGTTGAAGCTACGAAGGTCAGCATATTATAGCATTGATCTATTACATTTGTTACATATAATCAAATAGATATAGTCATGTTTTTAGTAATATTTTTCTATATTAAGCATTTATGCACAATATCATTGTCAAAAATAGAAATGTCCTGACTTTGAGCATTTCTTTTAATGTATTATTACCTTTAGACAAGTTAGTCCATAACCGTCTCAATTTGTTACTATACATATATATAATACGTGAAATAAATGAAAGTGTCCCCGAATGTAAATAGAGCACCGCATGTGATAATTTGCTTTTATAATTATAATATATGAACCAGAGAGCATAGCATCTACCTAGGTTTTCATCCAGCACAATTGTTTGTCCAGTAAAATAAAAGAGTTTATCAAATTTGATTGTAGTTGCATATTTAAGTTATTCAGGAATATCTATCACTACTGGAATTGGATAGTTTGGAAAGAGGGGAAAACAGTCGTACTTTTATTAGTGAATCAGACCATGCAAATTTTGTCTACGTTATAACTACATCTCTACCTTCTCAAACAGCTAGAACTTGTATCCAGCTAATGTTGCATCAAATTATGCAAATACGTTTCATTTTTAATCTGCTAATTTGATTAAAACGATAACTTCCCCCGAAATTGATACAGACTATTAATAAAATGTTATGTATGTCTTGATGCCTTATAATGTTGCAGTGAAGTAAATGTTCTGAATCTGTGTGAGAATATTATAGTACTCCGACATCAGTGTCTTGCCTTTGTCGTACATTTCCTACATTTCTCCATACTGTGGAACAAGGATAACTGATAAAATAAATTAGTCATCAATAGAGGTAGCTCATCAAGTGCTGCTCCGTGAAATAACGACGGGTAGAATTCTGTCCTTTGGCTTTACGGAATTCCACTCTCTTTAGCAGCTTAAGAAATCTTTGTTGTAAACTGTGATATTTTCATAACCTTTACAATGAACCGCGTCTGCAGACTTTCTGCTATATTTGCATAGTCTTTTATTAGAACTCCATCCACAGTTTTGAGTTGTACAGATCCTGTCTATTGTTGCACATTAAAAAACAAACGTATACACTGATATTGTAAACTCAACATCAACCTGGGATTCAAGTCAAATTAAAAGGTATCCTTAATTAATACTGCAAAGAAACATGCACTTTTGGTATTTGAGTGTATCGTTGAGTGACATATATCATATCGGTATTTTTATGCCTACCTCTGTAAAATATCCTAGCAGGATTCTTTTGATTGTCTAACATGACATCATCATATACGACTAAATTGTTAATACTTCCATCAATATCATCAATACTCAGTGCTTCCTCGATATCGGTTATTAATTCAATAATATTCTCATCAATTTCTGATTTTGCTTTCTCGTTAAAATCTTTTAACACCTCGTAACATCGCTGATCGTCTACACTAGGGGCTACTAAATACGACGTATCCCATTTCATCCATCTCGTTATCAAATTAAATAACAACTGCGTCTTGCCGCTTCCAGATGGTTCGATTATAATCATAAGAATAGAATTTGGTAGCGCTGCATGGTGTTTAACTGGTTCTCGTGTTTTTGTCGCCGAAAAATGAATTACATTCATGTTATTATAAATAAATTATGGATCAATATTGTGTGAAATGTAAGAATCGTACTAGCACAAACGAGTTGACAACAATTACAACTAAAAATAACAGATCAGCACATGCTGGCAAGTGTGTACAATGTGGTACAAAAAAATGTAGAATTGTTTCCCTAGATAAAATCAAGGAAAAGAAAAACGAGGAGGTGATATTGCAGCCAAGTTAGTAAAATCATCGGGAACACCATGGGCAAAATATCCGGGAGAAAAACACCTTCCAGGGTATAGTTATTGTGGACCAGGAACCAGACTCAATATCCGACTCGATGATCAAAACCAAACCCGACACGGTGAAAACCCAATAAACGCTATTGATAAGGCGTGTCATGTTCATGATGTTGCTTTTAAAAACAGTAATCTGCAACACAGACATATCGCAGATGTGAAATTGATTCATGCGTTGAATTCTATCACTGATAAATCCTTCAAAAAATAGTTGGCTTCATGGTGGATAAAATCGGCGATGAAAAGTAAATTAATATTGGGTGCTGTTAATTAATAACATCATGGAATTTATTTATTATTCCCCAAGAGGATACTGGAGGGGTAAATCAGCAATCGGTAAACTCGCTAGTTCCGCAAAGGTGAAAAATGCCACTGCAGCGGACTGGTTATCCAAACAGGCGATATGCGCTAACCGTAGCTGATGTTGCGAGTAGATACAAACAAGCAGAGCCGCTAAAAGCAAAATTATCAACTGAAGTGGCTTCTGCGTTTGAAAAGATTTATCGAAGGGGTCCTCTGCATTAGTCATATTTATTACAAGTTGATCCTCACAAGGAATTTTAGGGTGCAGTGTTATCAACAATTAAGCATCATAATGTCACCATCAAACGAGGACATACTGCACTACATCCCGATCAGGCAATTGTTGAACGATTTAATCGGACACTTGCTGAGCGGTTATTTGGATATCAATACGCGATGGAATTTATTCAGGATAAACGATCTGGTGAATGGGTCAAGAGATTTCCGGGTGTAATTACCGCGCTAAATAATGAGATTACTCGAACAATCAACATGAAACCTAACAACGCGATTAAAAAGAAGTATATACACATAAAACCACAAAATGATTTTTCAAAACCACCAATTCTCGGCAATTTCACTGTTAGATATTTATATGAACCAGGATAGCTTGAAGCCGGTAAAAAGGAGCTACTGATCCTATTTGGAGTATCACCTCACATAAAATATCTAGCATAACACTATCCATGGGTAGACCGTCAGTCTATAGATTGGATTCAACTGCTCCTCAGCGCGGATTTACTCGTGAACAATTACAAGTAATACCTGAGGATACTCAATTACCACCGCGTGGTCTTAACTAGCACCTCAGCGTCTGTTGTACTCAATACAAGTTAACATCACATTATCTCTGGTATGACCTACGCTGCTATTTTTTCTGTCTACCGTAAATTGGCGGGGGTCTTTATCCGACCAACACCAAGTCATTATACAATTACAACTCACGCAATGATTATTCTGTTGTTGTGTTAGTGTAATTATAAATTCCGCATCAATGTCAAATTTTCTGGTTTTTTTATGTCCTATGTCTGATTATGTCATGGCTGACAATATCATTGATTGTTGTGTCATTATATTCTAAAACAACTCTTCGAAGTTGATTTATTCTTCGTACTCTGGAAACTGCAAGATAAACTAAATTCGACCACTCGATGCGATTATCTGTGATCCAAACAATTGTATCGGATATAGTCAACCCCTTCGAAGAATGTATAGTCGCTGAGTACCCTAGCTTCCATGTTTTTTTTTTCAGCGTACAATGCATCTTCGACAACACCGATATCAACCAACACAATATCATTTTTCACGAGAATTTGTTTTTCACTTTGTTCAGGAATATCAAAACTTCGATATTCTGTTTTCGTTTACTCTTGCGTCTATAACACAGCGGTACTGAAAATGTTGCGAATTTTTCTTTATGCGCGCTAAATAACATCATATGAAGTGTGTCTATGACTATCTTTCTACTTGCCACTATCAAATCGTTTGGTCTCCAAGCTTTCCAGAAATCATTTAATGGGATTATTTAATTATTTCACGCGCTATTTCACACTGGATTCTATCCGGTTGTAATCTGATTAGTTTCTTAAACTCACTTAATTCATTATCAAGTGATCTATGATCAGTATTAATTTCTTCATAATAGTCTACAAAATTCTTCGGCCAATTATGTGAAGATTTCCCTTTAATTTGTGGTGGTTGATCGTGATCACCACACATTATCACTTTTGTATTCGCTAGCAATAACCAATCGAGAAACCGTTGTAATACATCTAACGACACTGTGCATATCTCATTCCAAATAACAATTTCAGGAATATATTTCTCGCCGATTCGATATGGAGTCCATTCGTCATTTTTCCATCGAGAAAAGATTTGATAAGTGCAAGCATTAACCCACCGTTGTGTCATCTCTCTTTCAAGTTTATTTGTTGGTATTATCACAATCATGTTTGATTTCCCTAGAAATAATTCAATAACACAAGTCGTGTTCCCTGACCCACCACCGCCGTTTAGGTAACTGGTTTAATATCTGCATATTGGATCGGATATCGAAGGTGCATTACATAGTTCTGATATCTAATTATTTTTCAAGTAATTGTTTTCAATCGTAACATCTGCTGATTTGGAATAATCACTCGGTATTTCCTGTTTAATTCTCCATGACCCCCAACTCTCATCGGAATTTGTAAATTCGGACACTGTTTCTTTATGTTTTACGTTTATATTAATGAATCAGTGGCGATGTCAGGAAATCCATTTATCATCGAAAGTAAATTGATAGAAGCATAAGCCAGCAAAGATGCCCTTAAGTGCGTATACTGAAGATTATATCCACCGTTGTAAGTAACAATTGTACCGAATTTTGTGCCATCGGACAAGAAAGCGTCTTTACGATTGATATACATACCTCTAGATACTGCATCTGCAATTATAAAATCGTATTCAACATCATCTATAATTAATCGCGAGGAATATCGTTTGTTGTCGTATTTTTTTCCACCTTGGGTGAATTTACCAATTATTCTTCTACCGAGATTTTTTGCGTGTTTATTTCTAACTTCAAAGATCTCTATGGACCACCTAACGATATATACTTCGTCGAGATCCGGCAATTGTTTTTTCATTGTTGTTTATTATACTATCTAGACTATCGGGTTGTGGTAACCAGACCTCAGTTTGTTTCCGGTATGATACAATCGCTTCACTGACAATCAGCGAAATTAGTATTTTAGAATCAATAATAACGCTATTGGCATCCAGTGTTTTTTATAGATGTGTCCACCAAACCAAACATAACAACACGGATGAAGTCCTTTAGCCAATTCAAATGACACCACACGAGCGAATCCGGTTAGATCAAAATCAGGCAGTGGTCAATTAATCGCAACACGGGTCATTTCGTGTGTGGAATGCCCAAATCTTTTAAAGTACTCAGAGAATTCTCCATATCCGGGAAAACTCCCCGGATAACACGAAATCATATCAACCGAAATATTACTTTTGGGGTCATATTTTGTATTCCATAATCCGCCATGTCCGTATTGCACGCAGCTTGACTTGATATCTGATAGAAATTCGGCTCTTGTTGGTTTCCATAGATGTCTCTTTCTCGTGAAATGAGCTGCAACTGACGGAATTGTAAAACAGTTTGTTAGTAATTGTTCGTCGTGTTCCGTTGAAAAAGCACTAGCTAGTTTTTCATCTCGTCATGGAGGGCTTCAGTACGGTATATTTCGACGTTGGTTCTTACAAAATGATCGAATTTACCCTCTTCGTCTTCAAAACTGTGAATTAAACATAATGACACAGGATCGTTTTTACTTAACTCGTAAATAAAATCAAATAATTTCTCCTCAGAGAATTTTTCTTCCGAGAATTCAACGGGTAGATATTTTATAGTTTTATCCCGTGGAAATATTGTTACCGCAGATGTCAACGCGTGTACATTATGGTCAATAATTTTGATTGGAGATCCTCTCGATTTATATTTCGAGTCGTATAATATCTCGCCTGTTACTGTCGCTACCGTTATTAGAAATTTTAGTATCCGTTCTAACGCGGCCACATTTTGAATTGTTGCTCCGCTCTCCTTCACTGTTAATCCTCATTCATTTATTTTTTGTGTCTTACATCCGTCAATTTGTTTCCACGCAACGCATTTGTAAAATGCTCTATTATTCGTTCTTCTACACAATTCAGCGACGAATATTTCATGGGTTTTAATTTTGCAATACTCGGTTTATCATTTATCGGATAGATCCCATAAACAACCGCGAGTACAGGATAGGATCTCTCGTAGCGCGGTTTGTCTATCCCAGTCAACGTTCCTGGTTTGGAATCCTGACTCTCAGTGACAGTTCTTTTATCTTTCAGGATGGGCTCAAAATTGTCGCGTATAATCCAATTTCCTGTTTCTGTTTTTATCATGAATATCACCATAAAAAAATACTTTTTCTGGTCAAGATGTGAGATTATTACTGCTGCTCTTTCGTCGTTCATGGTATCATCAAAACTACCATCGATTCGAAATGTTAACCAACAGTGAGATGCTCCATCGCGCTTGAATTCATTAAATGCATCACGGATTCTACCTATTATGCTTCTATCACTTAATAGACCCTTTGGTACATCAGTGGAGACTCTATCGAGATTGAATTTAGCATTTTTCCAAGGCATGACATTCGATAATCTCTCGAATTCCTCCATATTATACTTAAAACAGTATTTAAATAAAGAATTTATTATATAATAAATCATTGCAAATGGCTTATGATAAGATCAGTAACCGCTTGCAACAAATAATGCAGAAATTAATTCTGTGAATATCATTTACAAAGCGCACGTCGTGGAAGTTTGGGGCCGTTACTATGTATACGATATGGAGTAGGTGTGCGTGGTAAATCGCAATTATGTCTCAATTGTGGTGATAAGCGATACAGAGAGCTAAAGCGCTATTATGATAAGAGAGTTAAAAACTCCATCAAGGATTCCATCAAAGATTCCGACTGTGACTCTATCCCTGACAGAGTCAGGGACAAAATCATAAGAACACCTCAAGACAACAATGAAAGATTCTCAAGTAATAATTAAACTAAATAATGAATTAGACAAATACTATATTGTATATAAATGAACCAAGAATTTCAAGAACATCATGTGATTACCAATTATGAAGCATCTCGTGATGGTATTGTCAGACACTGCAAGCTGAAGAAACCATTAGGAACGGACAATGGTCTTGGGTATTTGATGTTTACTGCTGGACGGAAAAAAATATTACTTTCACAGAATCGCATATGAGTGTATCCATCGATTGATAAAAGATGGGTTTGTAATCGATCATATTGATTCTAATCCTAAAAATAATTCTTTAGATAATCTTCAAGTTATAACACAAAGTTAAAATTCCAAACGAGGTTGGACTGGAAAACACTCGAAAAATGCGAAACCTATAAAATCAAAAAATATTCATACAGGCCAATAAAGAATATTTCAATCAATGACTGAAGCCGGTAGCTATTTTGATATTTGCGAACCCTCAGTACGAAAAGTAGCAGAACTAATATATCAATCAGCGATTTCCAAAAGAACCGGACATATAATTCAATTCGTTTACATATAAATTATTATATGTAGCATTAAGGGGAATAACTCATGTGGGCTTGTGTATACGGTTTATGAAACAGAGATAACAGAGTTACGGATAATTCGTGTGGGCTTGATATATTTTTTGAAACAGAGATAACTGTCACCGGATCTCAATGAGATTTTTCGACGACTCATGGTTTGACTGAATGGCTTTTTTGTGTTGGTTTACACCATCCGTTAAAGTCTTCACATGATACACTTATATTATATTTAAAATTATATACCCGTAGATTACGAACACTAGTGTATTCCATACACGGTTGGGATGTCGTCCTGGGGCACAGCGTTCGACTCTCGTGGCAGGCATTATTGTCAACGGTACCGATCGGAAGGTTCTTCTATATATAATTGGGGCCTTAAGCCATTCGAAATTCAAACCGTGAAACCACCATACGTCACACACCGTCACACGGTGTGAATGTGTTTTTGCATTCAACCCGGGGTGATTTTGTTGGGGGTATGGTGGTTTCAGTTTGAATGTAGAATAGCCCCTTGTGTGTATGAAAATATGTATATATGTATATATGAAAATACTTGTAAATATGTAAATATGTATATATCTATATGTAAATGTGACGTCCATCAACCACGCCTGAGTTTATTTCGCTAAACTGTTGTCGTACAGGTTAAGTAATCTGATATATCATCATGAATGTGTGCCGTACATACCTTGTTCAAAAACAGGGGTAAAGGCTGTGTATGTCCTATATATCAAATCTGTAAATATGTAAATATGTAAATATGTATATATCAAAAATGAAAAGTGGGTTAAATATACCCCTAATTTTTTATTAGATATATAATTTATCATATAATGAATTTCGAAAATATGAATAGTATTATAATTGAGATTTCAGGAATACAATTGTCAGATAAATTAGATTGTAATCAGATTCTCTCTGAATTTCAAGATCTTGTTGATAGCGCTCAGAATAATAGATATGTCCTTGCAAAACAGTATGGTTTTATCAAACGAATTCAGCGCGCGGTAAATGACTCGCTTGTATTCTGTAACGACATCAACAAATTTATTCCGCTGTTCACTACGGTTGTAAAGGTCAGAGTCAAATTGAGCAAACAATATGAAATCAAACGCACAATAAACTCGAAAATCAAAACAATAAGAGAAATCATAAGACAAAATGAAAATCAATTCCTCCCTTTAGTTGCCTCAACGCAGTGAAAAATCTCTCCATGGATTGTTTTCAATCAGCCATTGACACTTTAAACACAGACATGTACAATGCCCTTACCTGTTAGCAAGTATGAGTAATCCACAATTCTATAGGCCCAGTGATTAAATCACCGAGATAAATAATTCTATAGACAGGTATGCTTACTCACTCAGAACAGACACTCTATAATACCTTTCCATGTTGTGTATTTTATTCTGCATGTCGATTTAAGTAATGAATTCCGGGTGGGTGGGAATCTATAGATTTTATTTTTTTTGTTACTTGCTGAAATTTTTAATTTTTTTTTATTGATTTTTGGTTGTTTTTTGTCGTTTTTGTGGTGTTGTTGGCTAATCCGTCGACAAGATTTCATGAAAATCGAGGGTGAAAACCGCAGGAATTCATTTAGAGAAAATCGATTTTGATGAAATCTTTATCCTTGTGAGGCAATTTTTGTGGTGTTTTTCATCGTGATTGTTGAATTGTCGATGCTTTTTCCATTAATTTTGTACTGTTTTTGGATAATCCGTTGACAAGATTTCATGAAAATCGATTTTCTCTAAATGAATTCCCGGGTTATCATGAATAAAGTGAAACACGTAGCCATCCATGGATTTTTCACCTACAATTTATATCGTATATTAATTTATAATGGTAAATTAAGCCCTAACAACCAAATTAGTATGCGTAAGATTGGCCGCGATTAAGAGGTTTATTCCGGTTCGTGATTCCGTTCGAAATAAGCTAAAAGCAAGACAGGAATTTCAAACCGACTTTGCAACGGATACTGAACAATTATTCAAACCAATAACCACTGCAACCGGGAAGGTCGTATCGACCACTGAAAAGCCATATGGGGAGATATTTCTGAGAAACAACGAAGGAAAACAGCCCTTCTTCCTGTACTTGAAAAATAGCAAAGAGATCCAAACAAACAAACAAATCTTTAAAAACACTTCCTGGTGATATAATAGCTACTGTGCGACTTCAGGAACAAGAACAAGAAGGTGCTATTGAACAAGAACAACCTGAATGACCCACCTGAAGAACCCCCGAGAGAGAGAGAGAGAGAGAGAGAGAGAGAGAGAGAGAGAGAGAGAGAGAGAGAGAGAGAGAGAGAGAGAGAGAGAGAGAGAGAAAGATAGAGTATATTATACACCTAAAGAGATATATACAAAACGGGGGTTGGATGAAATCAAAAACAAATTCCACGGAAAATGAATTAGCTGATTTTGCTGCTAAAACATTTCAAAAGGGGACAAGGGAAAAGTATATAAACGATGGAGTTGAAAATCTATAAAAGATTTTAAATTCTGGTATAAAAAATATATATTTGGGAAAACACGGTGGAATTATAACCTGAAAAGATAATGATAATTTTGTTAAATATGTAAAAAGAGCAAAATATATAAAAAACGGTCTACCATCATATGATTTCCCCGAGGAAATAAAATCTACTAGGGTTGTGGTAGCTCCCATACAAGGTGCAACTGGTAAACCCACGGGTAATGGATATCGTGGCAGTGGTCTTCTTCGTTCTCCTAGTAATATTCTCGGGGATATATCACGATTAGAAATTCTCGTAGGAGGGAAACGAGCTGGAAATAACTCACCCGAAATAATTAATGAGGCAGCTGATATCTGCATACGACTATTTGAGGGTGGTATAATGGGTATTGGTGTATACCGAGAGTTTATTGATGAGCTAGCGGACGATTATCATAGTGACTGAAAATCGTGTACGATGAAAATCCGATTGGATTTTTGCGAATAGATTAATGTCATTTAAATAAGATGATCATACACTACAACCACAATAAACCAACCATGACTTACGTAGTAAACTCACGATTGCCTGTTTATAGAGCCTACTATGGAGATGGTCTCGGCAATACCATTGCAGTGTTATTTACAAGAATGGCTCCAAAAATAGCGCCAATCGCAAAACAGTTATCAATGAAGTCATTCTTGATAAGGGTATTTGCGCTGTTGGTGATGTTGCCGGGAAAGCATTTTCCGCGGCTAAGGAAAAACTACTAGCGTTAGTTAGGCGACGAAAGAAACCAACAATGACAAAGTCATCAATGGTGACGAAGTCACAAGGACCACTACCATCTACGGAAATTATGCCTTCAAGAATTAGTAAAATAATAAACAACTCGGTGGATCAAAAAATAGCATCACTGAACAAAGATGGATATGACACTCAGGGAAATATTACTGCAAATATGATAGCGGGAAGTGGTTTGAAGTCGCAAGCGAGATCGCGATTTAGATCAAGAAATATATAATAATATGTTCAAATCGGCTCCTGACCCAGCGTTTGATTTAGATGCACCAGTACCCAAGAATGATTCTGTACGCGATTATCAATTCTATTCCTATAATGCAATACAACCAAATAGCCGATCAAGAATCGAACTTCAAGTCCAGGATACCAGCAAATACTTTCTACCCTCTGAAGCGTTTACTCTGATGATTATACAAGATCGGCAGGTCCATCTATTATGTTCACCAAGGATATTACTGGTCACGCTGATCACATTCAGTATACTAAATTGCTGACACCACAAGCTACTGCATCTGATCCATAACCAGTTGATAATGAACATCAAGTTTGACCAGCTGATGCCTTTGATGTTATAGGGGGTATTAATAATGATTACAGCCTACGATTTGCAACACGCGTATTGATATTGAATGGACGGCGTCGCCAATTTTCATGCGCGATTACACTGCATCATATATTTGAATTTTGCAGAAATGTTAGAAAAGTTATCTATGAAGCGAAGCATACAGTAGTACTCGTGAAAAAGGGTAGTGATAATGATGCACGGTGCTGCTGCTCCCGGTGCTGTAGGTCCAGTCGCTCCTGGTAGAGTACATATATCAAAGTTATCACTGTGGATGCCAGTAATGACCCCATCAATCACCTCAGAGAAACATTGCTATCATTTATGGACAATGGAGGAAAATCATTGCTATCATGGCTAACAACAACAACGGATTTTAAGGAGGATGATGTTAATGGTGTATTTACTTGGCACATGGCATCAAAACAAGGTGTTGCTGTTGTTACTCTCGATAACAACACCGGACATGGAACTCGCTGGGTTGCATACGCGATTGATCCGCGTGTGATTGTTTATTTCGAGTCATATGGGTTAGCACCGCCTAAAGAGTTTATGCGTTATATATAACAATTAAACACTCCTATCTGGTATTCTAGGCTACCAACACAGAAAATGAATGACCCACCAATATGTGGCATACAAGTATTAAATGTCATAGACGCTATTTCATCATCGGGAAAACCACCCCATAAAACCGTACACGAATATGCGAGTAATCGCTTTTTAGATAGAAATTATATAAAAAAAACATGATTGATATTTGGGGAAAATCCCTCTCCAGCCGGAAAAAACCCCACCGCGGATATATCTCCAATCGGTGATGTAAAAAAATAATTGAAGATGAAATATCCGAGATGTTAAACCTCGCAAGTGTTGATCCCAATGAAATAGTCTTATTTCAAGATCGTCAGGGAAAATTGAAAACGAGTAATATTTCCCTGGATGATATTTTAGTTAAACGACGCGACGCAGTAGAAGATACTATCGCGTTGTTTTCCAAGGAGGAATAAACTCAAACCAGATGTTCTCATTTCAACTATTGTCGATAGAATTAACAATTTAGAACCATTCAAAAAATTACGCGATGAATATGAGGACCATATAACTAAATTTAATCGGTTTTCTGAATTACAAAGAAGTATTATTTACAATATTGACAAACCTCTTTTAGATTTCTTTGTAAATCCACCGGTGACCACACCGAAACTCACGGAGATAAAAACAGCTATGTTAGAATTAGCAACACTTCAATCTAGGTATGAAGACCATGTTGAGAAGCTTTCAATTTTTCGTAAAAATCTTATTGAGAAATTCTTTGGAACGTCATTAGATAAACTCCACATAAAACTCATAGATGTAAAACATTCCATCGAAGAGATATACAAAGGATGATAGAAACACTTGAAAAAAGAAAGATTCCTCATGAGAAAACCAACAACGCATTATACACGATTCAACACGGATCATTTACGTGGACACCACAAAATAACATATTAAATATCACCGCAACCGTCAAAGGTATTTATCGATAACAATAGTGTCGCAACGAGTTCGTCTGGGGTCAACAATATGATATCAACGATAATCGACAAGGGAACAATTGAACAATTCACAATAATATCCACTGATAATAATTTGGCTAGGGTTTCAGTAACATGGTATGTGGAATTCATAGCGGATTTAAGTAAACAACTTAATTGAAAACATCAGCGTTTGTATTGCTAGCAACTTGAAATCTGTTGTAATAAATAAAACGTCATCATTGGCAACGTCACAGCAGTATCGCTATGGTCAGGTCAGAGAATTTCAAACTAAACTCAAAACACTCACTTAGGAGTATCAAGTTAAAATAAAAAATACCGACGAAGAATTACCACAGATGATGTTACCGTGTACTCGGTAATCACCGGAGCTGGTATTATACTCTCCTTGGTGACAATGATTGCTCCAATAGCTGTTCCAATTTGTATATCCGCGGCGACAATAATCGCTGGAATAATTTCAATAATAACAAAAAAAGTATCATCATGCAGCCAGCGCAAACTTCAAGACTACGTAGTTATGTTCCATGTTTTGTCAACAGCCTACTCGAAATTATCCTCGATGATATCATCCTTCCTCGATGATACATTAATATCCGATAGTGAGTTTTCAGCGATGGTACGTGTTTATGATTCCGCGATGTCAAAATTAGAAAAACAAAATATGATAACAATGGCAACATCGCAAGAACTACTTCAACGAATAGCGGTAACTACCACCCCCGTGAAAACCAACATGATCTCAATAACCTCAACCAATCCTCATTTCAGTGTAAATTTAAACCACTGCGATTCCGGTGAAGGAGATAGCACTAGCAAAATTACAAGTGTATCACAGTTGGCCAAATATTAGATCAAAATCATTCGGTGGTCAACAACCGAATAATTCCCTGGTGTTTGCGAGTAAGAATAAACAAGACGGAACTCCTGACTGGAACGTTGTTTCCTTACCATCTGGGTCCTACCAAACTGATCAAATTAATAATGAATTACAACGCAGAATAAAATCCATTACTGGAAAAGAATCGAAAATCGCTATAACAGTTCACGAACCAACACTATCATCCGCGATTGAGATATACTCACGCGGGTATGCCGTAGACATCTATCAGAGTTCTATAAGGACCGTGCTAGGATGGCCTAAAATGCCACCCCGAATATCATTACAAATACCACGGGAACCACAAAAATTCGATTATGTTTCAACGAAGGAAGATTATCATAGTTATCGTGGTTGTGTTGACGGAAACAATTCACGGATATGAATTCCAGTTTTGAAAAAGTGAAAAATAACCTCATAGAAGAAATTAGCAAAACCCCACATAACCGAGCTGAAGCTATCAAATAAATGGAGGTGTGTAATAAATTTATTGCCGACATGGATAAATTTAATTCTCGAGTTGTTCAATTTATATTAGGTCATAATAATCCTAAAACGAGAACAGAATTTGCAGCAAAGCATAATATACGCCTAGAGGATATTCCAGAGTTTAAGTTGCCAGGATATACCCTCCCAGAATTAAAAAAATCTCTCAATGATACCATCGATGATGGTTTTGAAAAGATTCACGACGCATGGAAAAAAGTAACAAAACCACAAACAACAAACCTCAAACATAATAATGACCCAGATGGTGTTGGTAGGCATATCGCTCCACAAAACGTCAATATATCCTCGGTGATTGCAGTAAATTTAGTATGTGATGCCATCGAAATTAAGCTACCAAATAAATCTCGAAAGATCAAATCAAACCCAGCAGGGATATATTTTATATTCATTTGCACCAACAGCTCCACCCGGATTTCTAATAATTGAAGATCCAACTAATCCGGACTATATGCGATGTCATGATGATTCATTAACGAGAATTAATTTCAAACTCACTGACCAGTCCAATAATCTGATTGACTTACGAGGAGAGGTTTTACAAATTAGTCTGTTTGTGAAATCCTAAAGGATTTTCGTCTTAAGACTTTCATCGTAAAGAGTTTTACCATAACAATTCATCTCCGCGGCACCTGGCCTGTAGCATGAGAAACCAAAACCGCTTCTCTTTTTTTTTGTCTGCCTGAATTGGTTTCGGTTTGAAATCTTTTAAGATTTTGCTGAAATAGATTTTGTTTGTTTGAAATAGTTTCGGTTTGTCTGAAATAGTGTCGGTCTGTTCGCCCCCTCTGTTGCTGAAGCACATAATAGTGATATTCAAACTCGAGTCCATACCTACCTCCTGTCTTCAGCAGAAATGCACTTATTGTGGACATACATAACATTGACATCACCCACGCCCCACCCCACACCCCTGATCTCTTGGAAACCTGCACCATTTTTTTAAATTCATAATAACTTTCAAATTCCTCCTCACCCTTTCTTGTCTACAAGGAAAATACACTTAATTTTGGGAACATATATAACAGTAATATCCAAATTCCTTTTCACCCAGTACACTTGTCTAAAGGAATATGTAGCCATTCTGGACATACATAATACTTACATCCACTCGACTCATCATCAACAGCGTAATTCACATACTAGTGACATGTATATAGGCAACATAATACGAAACGAAAAAATTGATATGTTAAATTTAGCAGATTAATCGGGATAGCCGATCATGTTTCTATCTGAAAAATAACCGTAACTCACTTCACTTTCATGCCCCAGAAAAGTTATTTCCTGCGTCCTGAGTGACCTTTGTTCCTACGTCTGACTTTAAAGTGAATAGTTACACTTGAATCACCTGCAGAATTCAGTCTTTTGATCGAAGAACAATGGCCATGTTACAAACAAGTTATGGCAGCACAGAAGAGTTGAAAATTGTATACGTTTATTCAGCACTTAAATAAGAATCAAATGACAGCATTGCTATTTGAAAGTACAGTTACACCTCAGTTAATGAGCTGGCAAATAAGATGTGTGGAAATAATTAGTTAGGTTTAGTAGGTAGTGTGTTTCATTGGTTCGAATGAAATTAAATACGTAACCGATATTAGTAGCAATTATGGAAGTTAAATATTACTTTGGGTGATTGGTTATTTATTACTCCAGGGACAACAGGTTGTAAACTATATATGAAGATTATATTTAATGTTTGAGTTTAGAATATAATTACATAGGAAGAGTTTATGTTACCTGTAATATGTCCTTAAAGGGCCCTGTGTGGCCGATTAGACTAAGACGCATGTGCAATATGTCCTTAAAGGGCCCTGTGTGTCCGAGAAGTCTAAGACGCTAAATTGTATGATCACTGATATCTCACATCTGTACGCATGTGTTCGAGTCTCGAGCTCGGTTAAAGTAGGTATCTGACAACATTTGTCAATATCTTTCCGTGGGTCGATTTTTAGAAATCAGCCTCACTAGTTATAACATAATCTGTCCTTTTGCATTTATTGTGTGATTAATATTTTACCATGATTTACGGTTGTGAATAAAACTTTGATTACTTCACTTTTGTCAAAAATGAAATTGATAGACGAGCTGTATAATATCATTTGAGTTAAATGCCAAACATTGTTACATGGCTTAAATTCATCAGGAAATAAACTTTCTTACAATATCATGCAGTGCTCCATTACAATTATTTAAATCGAAGGAATTCAAAACAACGCGATTTATATTTAGCTTCTATGAATTTTTTTTACATATTCTGTACTTGATAAATAAATGGATTTCGAATGCTTTTGTTCTTGTTTTATATATTTGGAGAAAAATAAAACTCTTAGAACATAGCAACGCATCCGAAACATGTAAAGCAGGGCCTACATTTGCTTAGTAAATATCATCGTGACCCTCTTAAGCAGTTGTTGAATTATTGTGATTATGTCGATATAGGTCGTCTTCACTAGCAAATCCTTTCCATGATGAACAAA
>JAQISU010000086.1:3345000-3362500 GCA_029339505.1 Unio delphinus | reverse complement strand
ATTCTGATCATATTTTTTATAACGAGGATTGTATACACACACATGAAAATATAGTATGAAAAGTTGACAGTATGAAATTCTGTGATTCCATGATTATTGGTTTCAATTCAATTATCCTTGCAAAACGTACAGATGCAGACTTTTTCCTAATAGAGATGCCTGTAATACGCTTACAGTACACATGTTGTGCATTTAAATTACACACAATTTCATGCTTCTGTCACATAACAGATGATATAACAAAGACCCGACTCATTTCGTAATATATGTAATGTAAACTAGCTTGCTTAGATTTCCTGCGAAGGAGTTGCAAACCTTCTGTTTCGTAATCTCTTATGTTTTAACATATTATACCATCCAATATCGGTATTAATTACTCATTTAAATACAGTTAAATTAAATTTACCATTAGGGAACCCCAGCGTTAGAGTTTTCACTAAAACCTTATCTCATATTGCATTGACACATTGAAAACCATGGAGTATGTTGAACCCAATGTGGTCATAATATATAAACGCAATTGAAATTCAAGGTACCATTCTCAAACCTTTTCAAGACGGAAACATACATTTTAAAAACAACAACAAACGAAAAGATAAAGGACTCAAAGACAAATTTATTTATTAGCTGAAAGTTGATTCGGATATTGATGCGATTTGAAATCTTCTTATCTGAACCATGAAATTTACACCGGTTTTCGTTTCAATGTTCGCTCTTGCAGCAGGACATTATGCAATCAGTAACTTTGGTAGTTACAAAAAAAACGGTGTTGTGCATGAAACATTATGTTTTGTGTCACGCACGAAGCAACTAGTTTCCTGGAGGAGATAAACAACAACGAACATAAACGGTTTCCACCATGGAGACAAAATACAAGATAATAAACAGCAGCAGAGAGGGCGAACCTCACAACGTTTTGAGACAAAATTTTGATTGAAATCTTAAAACGAGCCTTCCTACGATCTCATTTTAACTAAAAAAATGTCTCAGGGGAAAACCCTACAACGTTTTGAGACAAAAAATTGATTGAAATTTTAACGAGCCTTCCCTACGAAATCTCATTTTAATTAAAAAAATAAAAACGGAGACTTTTACGATTTTTTAATTAATTTTGGTCGCAACTTGTTGTCACTCACCCTCTCTGCTGCTGAACTTTCAGTTCTGGTTAATAATTTTTTTACGATGAAAATCACTAAGATTTCACAAACAGACTAATCGCTAACACCTCATCTTGTAAATCAATCAGATTATTGGACTGGTCTGTGAGTTTGAAATTAAGTCTCGTTAACGAATTATTATGACACCGCATATAGACTGGATTCACCGGAGACTCAATTATTAAAAATCCTGGAGGGGCTTTTGGTGAAAACGAATAAAGAATATACCCTTGCTGAGCTTGATTTGATTGCTCGAGATTTATTTGATAGCTGCCTTCGATAACATCGCATACTAAATTGATTGCAATCACCGATGAAATATTCACGTTGAACGGAGCGATATGTCTGCCGCCACCGTCTGGGTCATTATTATGTTTGAGGATTTTTATTTCCGGTGATGTTTTTTTCCATGCATCATGAATTATTTTAAAACCAACATCGATGGTATCACTGAGAAGTTTTTTTAGTTCTGGTACGTTATATCCTGGTAGTTTGAATGTTGGAATGTCTTCTTCGCGTATATTAAATTTATCTGCAAATGTTGTTCTCGACGGGGGGTAATCATCATCTAGTATATCCTGAATAATTTGTGAATGAAATGTTTCCATGTCATTAATGATTTTATTACATGTTTCTACAACGCTGATAAATTCATCTCGGGTGAGAGTGCCGGATTTAAGGGATATTAACAACAACGAAATATCGTTATTGAACGCTGTGAAATTTTCAGTGATTTTATTCTGTCGAATTATGTAGAATTCTCTATTAGTGACGGGATTTACCAATACATGAAAAAAATTCAATTTATTATGATCTATATAGCTTTTTAATGGATTATCGGGTTTTATCACGTCGGTGACATAATCAGATTTTTTAGGTTCGGGTATATCAACGGTTTCCTCCAGAGTTTTACTCTGGGGCGGTAATTCAGGCCATCCTAGTACGGTTCTAATAGAACTCTGATAGATATATACGACGTATCCTTCTGTGCTTATTTCAATTGCGGATGATAGTGTCGGCTCATGAACCGTTATAGCGATTTTTGATTCTTTTCCAGTAATCGATTTTATTCTACGCGCGAATTCATTATTGATTTGTTCAATTTGATATGATCCGGTTGGTATTGAAACGACGTTCCAGTCTGGAGTCCCGTCTGGTTTATTCTTATTCGCGAACACCAAGGAATTATTCGGTTGTTGACCACCAAATGATTTTGATCTGATATTAGGCCAACTGTGATACACTCGTAGTTTTGCTAGCGCTATCTCCTTCACGGGGACTGGGCTAGGAAAATTTACACTAAACTCGGGTTTCGTAGATGTTATTGATATCATACTTGTTTGTACTGGGTTCGTGTTCTCCACTATTCGTTGAATTAATTCCATCGGTGTTGTCATAGTTGCTATACTCATGCTGTCGCTCTAATTTTGACATCGTGGAATCAAAAATACTGACCGTCACTGAGAACTCAGTATCCGATATCGTTGATATCGTTGATATCGTTGAGATCATTCTGGTTTTTGGGTTCGTGTTTTCTAATTCCATCGGTGTTGTCATTATTATTATACTGTTGTTGTCGCTCTAATTTTGATATCGCGGAATCAAAAATACTGAGCATCGCTGAGAACTCACTATCTGATATATTTGTATTATCGAGTGACGACGATATCATCGAGGATAATTGCGAGTACGCGGTTGATACAATATGAAATTGAATTAAGTAATCTTGCAGTTTACTCTGGCTGCATGATGATATCTTTTTTATTATCCCGGTTGATATACCCGCGATTGTAGCCACCGCAGAAATGCAAATTGGAACTACCACCGGGGCACTCATTGTAACCGATGCTAGTATTATTCCGGCACCAGCGAGAATGCTTGACACCGAGTACATAGTAATATCAATCGCGGTGATTCTTCGTCGGTATTTTTTTATTTGTATTTGATACTCCTCGGCGAGGGTTTTGAGCCTAGTTTGAAATTTTCTGACCTGATAATAGCGACATTGCGTTGATGAAATCATTTTTATTTTAAATCCGCTAGCGTTTTCAATTGTGAAGTTCGAAGGATTTTCCTTTCAGTTGAAACCACTAGTGGCTTTATTTACTTAAATCCGCTACGAATTCTACATACCACGTTATTGAAACCCTAACCAAATTTTTATCAGTAGATGTTATCGTGAACTTTTCAGTTGTATCCTTGTCAATGATCGTTGAAATCGTATTGTTGACCCCGGATGAACTCGATGATGATATATTAAATTGAAGCGGGGTTACTAGTGTTAATCGATAAATACCCTTAACGGTTGCAGTGATGTCTAATTTGTTGTTTGTAGGAG
Organism: Unio delphinus; assembly: GCA_029339505.1. Classification (NCBI taxonomy): domain Eukaryota; kingdom Metazoa; phylum Mollusca; class Bivalvia; order Unionida; family Unionidae; genus Unio; species Unio delphinus. The sequence continues at coordinate 3,359,005 of JAQISU010000086.1, read as the reverse complement.
TCCACGCAAATGATCCGTGTTGGATCGTGTATACTACGTTATTGGTTTTCTCATGAGGAATTTTTGCTTTTTCAATGATTGTTATCATCCTCGGAAAATCAGTTTTGATGTCTTCGATGAAGTTTTTCGTCTCATCGATGGATTTTTTTTATATCAGGGAGTTTTATTTCAATTTTATCCAACGGGGTTCCAATAAATTTATCCATGATGTTCCTACGAAAATTTGAAAACTGTTTTCCGTGTTCTTCAGTTTTAGATTGAAGTGTTGCTTGTTCCAACACAGAATTTTTCAATTCATCGTTGAGAGTTTTCAATCGATCTGTAATAGTCGAGAAGAGTACACCTGGTTTGAGTTTACCCTGATCGGAAAATAACGCGATAGTATCCGCGATTGAGTTTTGTTGTTTAACCAAAATATCATCCAACGACACATTACTAGTTTTCAATTTACCCTGATCGGAAAATAACGCGATAGTATTCTCGATTGCGTTTTGTTGTTTAACCAAAATATCATTCAACGACACATTACTGCTTTTTAATTTACCCTGGCGATCTTGAAATACAACTATTTCATTTGGATCAACATTTGTTAAATTTAACGTCTCAGCGATTTCATCTTCGATTAGTTTTTTTATATCCTTGTTAGAATCACCGGTTGCAACGCCATCGGGTTTAGGTTTCAGAGGTCTTCCCCAAATATCAATCATATTATTGTAAAACTCTCTCTCTAAAATCGTTTCGTTGAAAAATCTATGATTTTCGCCAGCGATTGCTGGTGTATTCATTCACGACAACATGAGGTGGTTTCCCCCTTGGGTTACCCAAGGAGTTAGAAATAGCGTCAAGGATATTTAATACTTCGCTGCCGCATATTGGTGGATCATTCATTTGTTGTGTTGGTAGCGTAGAATACCAAGTCTTCATTGGAAAAGTTTTTATATAACGCATGAATTCCTTCGGCGGTGCTAATCCATATGAATCAAAATAGACAATCCCACGTGGATCAATAGCGTATGCAACCCAGTGAGTACCAGGTCCGGTGCTGTTATCGAGATTAATGATACCGGTTTCAACGCTGTTGGGTTGTGTCGGTAATTGATCCTTCATAAAAACACCTCTGAAGTTTTTTATGGCGAGTTTTTTAGCAGCATCAATTAAATCAAAATTGGACATAGGAACCATCGAAGATTTTTGAGTTAATAAACCGGTCCTAGTCTTAGACCTTTTCCGCTGTACCACGAATACGGGGTTCCTGGCAGTCTTAGACCCTTTCCACTTTTTTTATAACCCTTCCCAGTTGCTTTCTTTAGTGCCATTCCTGCCGCGGTACCAACAGCCCCTAACGCTGCCGCTTTAGCCACCGCTGGGGCTGCTGCCGCAATCAATGCTGGAATCGCAGCTAGCAAAGGGAATATACCACCTGTTTTTTCCATGTTTTTGATAGCAGCCGCAGAAATAGTAATCTGAACACCTTTTTTTGCTACAAGTGCATCATTGAAATGTTTTACTTGACGAGTTGTAAGCGATAATTTATTCGCCCCGCCAGTCATTTGATTGGGTTTCAGCGTAATTGTGGTTCCACATTGCTTAGCTGATTTGGATTGCAATTTTTTTAATTGACCAGGTGTCAACGACACATTGATATTACTATACGACATTATACGTAATAGATTAATTCTAAATAGAGGATTTCAATTACATGTTTTCCACTGGCGCATCTACCACTCTCATTCTTCCTCCAACACGTTCAAGTAGCATTGATTTATCGCTGAGAATGACAGCAACCGCTCTATAATTAGTAATACCACCACGAGTCACATTAGCTCTAAGGTGTATATCAACGACGGATTGTCTTGTTAAATCGAGATATTCCAGCGAAAAGTAATAGATCGGATACAGATTCTTAAAGTCGTATTGTGATATTTGCAAACCAGTATCGACATTTTGATCGCGTGCCATGAACGACAACAATCTATGATACACGCGTGCAATATGATTTTGACCGTAATCAAGTTGCACATCTTCGGATGGTTCCTGCTGGCCGTTTATTCTCAGTGAGACGTCTTTAACACCTAATGGATCAAATATCATATGACTGAAACGTTGATCGCCAACTCGTGTGTTATCCTGTAGCGCTACAAATATATGACGTGGAGCAGCAACGCCTTGTTTTGATGCTAGGTTCCAAGTGAATAACCCGTTGAGACTTGATTGTTTAACATCTGTACTCAATGAAATCTCGATATGTGCTGATATCTATGATACCGCCTTGAAATAATCGCCTACAGATATCAGCTGCTTCATTAATTATTTCCGGTGAGTTGTTTCCAGCTCGGAAACCTCCTACAAGAACTTCTAATCGTGATATATCACTGAGAACACTACCAGGACATGAAATCCAAGGATTTTCCCTCGAAGAGTTTCCAACGCTAGCGTTTTGCAATCCACTTCCGCTATAACCAGTTGCTTCATCCAGTTTTTCTAAATTGGTTTCTTGGAAATAATTAAGAAAATCATCATCCCGATAAGGTGGTAGTTGTTTTTTAGGTGAGTAGACTACTTTCTTTGCAGGTTGCTGTCGCCTTCCTCGCAATTTTCGCGGTTTTTGTTGTTGTTTAAACTCTTCGTATCGTTTATACACTATATCCACCGCATTGGTATATTCAATGTATGATGCATTATCCTTCTTAATTCTTGTTTTTTCAGTTTTGATTTTGTAGAATATATCAGCCCAATGATCTAAATTTCAAACAAACTTATGATATTCTGGTTTCAACAAATTTTTCCTGTTTTCATAAGTCGTAACAACAAGCACAGGAATTTCTGTTGAATCAGTCTTATTAATCGCTGCTAACCCCGCCTCGTTAAATATCACGCGTAAATCATCTACTATTTCTTTTGATTCCATTTTTTGTACAGCCTGTTTTGTTTGTTCAGTTTTCGCTGCTATTTTTTCGAGTTCACCGATAACAGATTTCCCCGTCTCGGGAACATCTCCCAGTATAGCACGCTCTACCCCTTTCGTTGCTGTGGTTACTGGTTTAAACAATTCTTCAGATCCCACAGCAAAATCCGTTTGTAAACTCTGTCGTTGTTGCAGTTTATTTCTTTCAGAGTCGCGAATTGGTATAAATTTCTTGATTGCATCAAGTCGTTCACGAGCCAATCGGGTCGTTAATGCTTCATTGACCATTATTTGAAATCGTAAACAATTTTTCAATTGTAAAACAATTTTCAGTTAATTCAACAATTCGGATGATTTTTAACACGATCATGGAAGCGTTTTAAGGGCGTTATCAGTGATGCGGAAAGTGTCCAAATTGTATATAAAATAATTAATACTGACACTTTCCTCACTTTTTGTTACATGTCAGATGATTTTTAACACGATCATGGAAGCGTTATTTTGTTATTTTAACAGCTCTAGCATTGATGAGGAAAGTGTGGAAATTGTATATAAAATAAATAATACCACACTTTCCTCATTTCTACGCTGATCAATCTGAACAGTCGTATCGGGAAAACCAACCATTAACGGTCTATCGACTTTTTATTTAGTGTGTGTTAAATATTTTTTATTCACTGATTGTGTTGTTTTCAATCAAAAAATGCTAAAAAAATGAAAATCTCTCTGAGGGTCGGTCACAATCAAAAATGACAAAATCTCTTTGAAGATCGGTCACGGTCAAAATTGTTCATTTTCTTGAATTAACGCTTGTAGGTTTCTAACTTTAGAATTAACCTCTTTTTTAAATTCGTATTCGCTACCCAATTCTTTTCGTATTCGTTCAACGATAGTAAATAACGGAACGAACACACTTACGTCACTGGAAAATGAAAGAGAGTCTCGAATAGAATTCTGAATTCTCTTGATTAGCGCGTATTTCTCGGGTAGCATATATTTGTTAGTGTTAACTCCGTATTCTATATCCTGAAAATCTGACATGATTTGATCAGGATTTAAACCATCTGATAGTTTGATATCCTGACTTTTCAATTTTGAAATTTCATCAATAATGCTATTCAAATTTTCAGAATTCATTATTCTATAACAATTATATATTTCTAAATGAAAAATATGACGCATCAGACATAACTAAATTTAATTTTCTGTCCGCGATTTTTTGAAAACGCAGATCGATAAACCCCCTCTGCAACATATCGTACTGAGGCTCTACAAATATTGAAATACCCACTGGCTTCATTCATAGATTGAAATATTTTTCTTCGTTCAAAGATTTTACGGGTCTCGCTTTTTTTGAGCAAGTACCAGTCTTTCCTCGTTTCAAATTCTCACTTTGTGTGATAGCTTGCAGATTTGATAAAGAATTATTCTTTGGATTAGAATCCTTGTGATCAATAACAAAATCATCCTCGATCAATCCATGGAAACACTCATACACGAAACGATGGCAGTAATATTTCTTCTTTCCAGCACCAAACATCAAATACCCCATACCATTATCCCACCCAACTGGTTTCTTCAGTCTATGGTCTCTTACAACACCATCACTGGATGCCTCATAATTTGTAATCACAGGGTGTGTTCTGAATTCTTGGTTCATTTATATACTATACTACTTGTCTAATTCATTGTTTGGTCTAATGATTACATCTTTGGAAAATCTTTCGATGTAGTCTTGGGGGGTTCTTATGACTTTATCCTTGACTTTGTCAACGTCAAGGACTTTTTCAGGGTCATAATTTCTGATTGATTGTCCATTTTTTATTTATTTGTCATAATAACGCTTCAATTCCCTATATCGTTTACCACCACAACTCAGACATAACTGCGATTCCCCCCTGACCCCAACCCCACATCGTATGCAGGGTAATGGATCAAGGCTTCCACGACGAAAGCTTTGCATATGATACCCACAGAATTCCTTTCTGCATGATTTGTTACATGGAGTCGTTGATCCAATCATGAGCCATTTGCAGTGATTCATTATATATAAATCTTTCATTTAAATGCTTGTTTTAATTATAGTATGAAAAAGTTCGAGAGATTATCGAAAATTAAGCCTTGGAAAAATGCTCAATTCAATCCTGATAAAGAGTTTAAGAGATTATTAAAAATTAGTCCTAGATTTAATTTCGATAAACCAAAAAAACGTCTAGTGGACGGTAACATGAAAGAGTTTAAGAGATTATTAAAAATTAGTCCTAGATTTAACCTCGATAAACCAAAAAAACGTCTAGTGGACGGCAACATGAAAGAGTTTAAGAGATTATTAAAAATTAGTCCTAGATTTAATCTCGATAAACCAAAAAAACGTCTAGTAAACGATAAACCAAAAAAACGTCTAGTGTACGGCAACATGAAAGAGTTTAAGAGATTATTAAAAATTAGTCCTAGATTTAATCTCGATAAACCAAAAAAAAGTCTAGTAAACGGTAACGGTAAACCAAAAAAACGTCTAATGAAGAAGTTTGAGAGATTATCGAAAATTAATCCCTGGAAAAATACTAATTTTAATCTCGACAGAGTCTCTGATACATCAAAACCTCTAATCGTTGATAGAACTATACTAGATAAAATCGAAGAGTGTTTTGATGAATTCTACCGAGACGGTGCAGCACACTGTTGGTCGACATTTCGAATTATTGATGTCGGTGTCAATGTACCAATCATCGATGCTACTATGAACGATGAAAAAGCAGCCGATGTGATTTCACACCTTGGTGGGCCAAGCAATTCTCAACAGAAGTATTTTTTCAGAATAAAATTCATTATCGAAGTCGAAGGCAAATTGATTATCAGGGATAAATTTGATCCAATCCTTAGGAATAAAAAAACAATCACACTGAGTAGAGATTCCAAACCAGGAATTCTAACTGGAATCGACAAACCATACTACGAGAGATCTTATCCTGTAACAGCAGTCGTTTATGGAATATACCCGCTAAATGATAAACCTGATATTACAAAACTAGCTTCTATGAAACTATCTTCGACGTTGAATTGTGTAGCAACACGGGTAATGGAACACTTCACAAATGCATCCCGAGGAAATAAACTAACTGATCTGCGACGTAGGAAAATAACCGAATGGGAACTGACAGTGAAACAGAACGGTGCAAAGATTTCTGATATAGCTAAATTAGAAACATCATTAAAATTCCCAATAACCGTTATGACGATAACCGGAGAAGTATTACACGAACCGAAATATAAATTACAAGGAGCGCCAATACAAATTATTGATCATAACGAACACGCGTGGACGGCTGCAGTAACAATATTTCCACGAGAACGAACCGTGAGATATATCCCCCGGGAATTTTCCGGTGAGTTCGTCGGGGATGTTTTCTATGAAGAGAAATTATTCGATGCTATTCACGCGTTGTGTAAGGATGATCCTGTGTCAGTGTGGTTACTTAGAAGTGATGAAGATCCCGAAATAGGATTCGATCAATTTGTAAGACCAAATGGTGAATTATATCGCGTTGAAGAGTTAGATAACAGAATGAGAAAAATTGCAAATGATTTTTCACCGGAGAGTTTCCATGAAAAACTACTCACGGATAGTTTTACTATTCCATCAGTGGTAGCTCACTTTGCAAGAGAAAAAAACTCATGGCGTCCAACACGAAGTGATTTTCTCGAGGACGTTAAATTGAGTTGCGTCGAATTTGGTCATGGAGGACTGTGGAATACAAAATACTCACGTGATGGTATGATTTCAATTGATATATCCCCGTGTTATCCTGGAAGTTTTCTCGGGTATGGGGAATGCTCTGAGTACTTTAAACGATTTGGACACCCCACGCATGAAATGACTCGTGTTGCGATTAATGGTCCATTGCCTGATTTTGATTTAACTGGATTCGCTCGTGTGATATCATTCGAATTAGCTACAGGGTTACATCCGTGTAGTTATCTTTGGCTTGGTAGACACCTATCTGAAAAGGCCTGGATGCCAATAGTGTTACTACGATATATGATCGATTGTGGTATGCTAATATCGTTAATTGTCAGTGAGGCGATTATATCCTATCGAGCTCAGAAAGAAGTTTGGCTACCACAACCCGATCTAGATAGAATAATTAGCGAACAGCGAGAGCATTTTCCTGATCTCAGCGAGGAAGAAATCATGAATTTGTCTAAGAAGGTATTTGAAATTAAAAAAGAACAAGCAAAGGATTTTGGACGAAGAATAATCGGTAAATTTACCCAGGGTGGAAGATACGACAATGCAAAATACTCTTCGCGGTTGATCATAGACGTCGCTGAATACGATTTTATTGTAGCGGATTTAACGAAACAGGGAAAACTTGTATCCCGTAAGGATGCTTTTCTATCCAATGGTGAGAAATTAGGTACGGTTGTTACCTACTGTTATGGATATAATTCCCAGTACACACACTTAAGAAGTTCAATGCTAGCCTATGCTTGTATTAATCTATTTGCGATGATAAATAGATTTCCTAATACCGCAGTTAGAGTAGCCACTGATTCGATGTATATACATAATAAATACAAATCAGCTGTAGCGGCATTCACAGATCCCGAGGAAGCGTGGGGACGTTGGCGATTTAAAAAGGAAACACTATATGAGTATTGCGAATCCGCAGACGTTGCCATGGATGATAAATATCTGTTGTAACCGTATTGAAATTCAATCAGAATTTTCTAATGCACCACCGGTATCTGATCCAATCTGTATATACAAGACAGTTTATTTAAACGGTTGTGGTGGGTCAGGAAAGACAACTCGTGCAATTGAATTATTCCGTGGGAAAAGTCCTACGGATTTCACAAACATGATTGTGTTAACACCGACTCACAGACTCGCCAGAGAGATGAAACAACGAGGGGTAAATGCCTGTACTTATCATAGTTTCTTTCGATGGAAGGGTGACAAATGGACTCCTGAGCGTATTTGTGATAAATTCATTCCTGAAATCATAATTTGGGACGAAATATGCACAGTATCATTAGATGTATTACAAACATTTCTTGAGTGGTTGTTAAATAAAAACACAAAAGTCGTCATGTGCGGGGATCACGGCCAACCACCACCATTTGTCGGTGTATCCTCACATGAATGGCTAAAGGGTTTTGTAGACTATTATGAAGCAATTAACACTGATTATAGATCACTTGATGAACGATTACGAGAATTCAAATCGCTAATTAGATTACAACCGGATAGAATCCAGTGTGAAATAGCGCGTGAAGTGATTTCAGAGACTCCAATGAATGATTTTTTGGGAAACGTGGAGACCAAACGATTTGATAATCGCGAGTAGAAAAATTGTCAGAGACGCACTTCAGATGAAGTTATTTGAACTGCATAAAGAAAAATTTGCAACGCTTCCAGTACCGTTGTGTTATAGACCCTCGGATACACGAAAGCAAAATATAGAAGTTGATATTCCTGGACAGAGTGAAAAACAAATTCTTGTATTAAATGATCTTGTGCTGGTTGATATCAGCGTCGTTGAAGATGCATTGCGTGCTAATAAGTCCCCGTGGACGCTAGGATACGCAGCGACGATACATTCTTCACAGGGATTGACTATATCGGATACAATTGTTTGGATGGTAGATAATCGCATCGAATGGTCAAATTTAGTCTATCTCGCAGTATCCAGAGTACGAAAAATAAATCAACTTCAAAGAATTGTCCTGACAGAGTCAGGCGATGATAATGACACAACAATGGATGATATTGATGTTAAAATTATTGATAAAAAATTATCCGGTTACAAACAACAAGACAAAAAAAACCAACGAGAATTTGACATTGATGCTGGATTAATAATCACGCTGAAACAACAACAGAATAATCACTGCGCAAGTTGCAATTGTATAATGCGTTGGCAGTATTCGGATAAGGATCCTCGCCAATTTACCGTAGACAGAAAGAATAGCAGTCTCGGTCATATCAGAAACAATGTGATGTTGACTTGTCTTGAGTGCATTAGACGCAACGGCGCTAGTTATGACCCTGTGGTGGTAATTGAGTATCGTCAGGAATCACTTGGAGTTGTTCGCGTGTAAAACCCCGTTGAGGGGCAGTTGAATCCAGTTTATAGATTGGAGGTCTACCAGTTGATCGTGTTATAGTAGATATCTTGTGTGCAGTAACACTCCAAATAGGATCAGTAGCCCTTTTTGTGCCACCTTCCAGCTCTCCTGGTTCGTATAAATACCTAACAGTGACATTACTACCAAGAATTGGTTGGGAAACGCTAGAATCGTTTTGCGAAATTCCTTCTATTTCCATTTTAGGTATAGACTTCTTTTTAATCGCGTTGATAGGTTTCATGTTAATTGTTCGAGTAATCTCGTTATTCAGTGCGGTAATCACAGCTGGTAATCTCTTAACCCATTCACGGGATCTTTTATCCTGAATAAACTCCTTCGCGTATTGATATCCAAATAACCGCTCTGCAAGAGTCCGATTAAATCGTTCTACAATTGCCTGATCACGATGTAGCGCAGTATGCCCTCGTCGTATGGTAACATTATGATGTTTCATCGCTGAGAAAACAGCGCCTTGAAATTCCTTGCCAGGATCAACCTGCAATAGATTTGGCCGACTCTGAGGACCCTTTCGATAAATCCTTTCAAATGCAGAAGCGACTTCAGTTGATGATTTTGTTTTCAGCGGTTCTGCTTGTTTGTATCGACTCGCAACATCAACTACGGTTAACACGTATTTGTAACCACGATCATGTGGCAAAAATAATATATCAGCCTGATGAACTTCATTAGGAACAGTCACATCAAAATGCGAGTAATTAATTTGTTTAGGCGCCGGTAGATAAATTTGCCATATAGCCTGTTTGGATAACCATTTAGCCGCAGTGGTTTTTTTCACTTTTGCGGCGCTAGCGAGTTTATTGATTGCAGCGTTACCCCTCCAATACCCCCTCGGAGAATAATAAATAGATTCCATGTTGTTATTAATTACCGGCACCTAACATCAATTTGCTTTTCATAACCGTTTTCATTAACCATGAAGCTATTTTTTCTTTGAAGGATTTATCAGGAATAGCATTTAATGCATGAATTAATTTCACATCTGCGAGATGTCTTTGCTGCAAATCGCTGCTCCTATATGCAACATCATGAGCATGACACGCCTTATCAATAGCGTTTATCGGTTCTTCACCACGTCGAGGTTGATTTTGATCATCAAGTCTGATATCTAATCGTGTTCCGGGGCCACAGTAGCTATATCCTGGAAGGTGCTTTTCTCCGGGGTACTTTGCCCATGGGGTTCCAGGGAGCTTTGCCAATTTGGCTGCGATATCACCTCCTCTTTTTTTTAAAGGTTCCTTGGGTTTACCAAGTGAAATAAATCTAAATTTCTTTGTACTACATTGTACGCATTTACCAGAAAGCGCTGATCGGTTATTTTTAGTTGTAATCGTCATCAAGTCATCTGTGCCAGTACGCGTTTTACACTTCACACAATATAGATCCATAATTTATGTATAGAGATATGAATATAATTGATTTTTCAGCGACTAAAACAAGAGAACCGGTTAAGCATCATGCAGCGCTACCAAACTCTATCCGGATGATTATAATCAGGCCATCTGGATCCGGCAAGACGCAATTGTTACTCAATTTAATAATGAGATGGATGAAGTGGGATAAGTTGTATTTAATTGCTCCTAGCGTAGATGATCAACGATGCTATGAAGTGCTAAAAGATTTTAACGAGAATGCATCAGAAATTTAAGATGAAAACGTCGTTGATTTTATTACCGATATTGACGAGGCACCATCAGTTGAAGATCTTGATGGAAACATTAACAATTTAGTCGTATACGACGATGTGATGTTAGATAAACAAACAAACCCAGCTAGGATATTTTCCCGAGGCAGGCACAAAAACACTGACGTGATATATGTCACTCAACGCTACACACAGATTCCAAAAGTGATCAGAGATAACTGCAATTTATTGTGTGTATTCAACGGAGTTGATACTCATACGTTACGAAATATTTGGAAAACTTGGTGCTGCGGTGATATGGATCATAATCAATTTAGAAATTTCTTTAGTAACGCTCAGTCAACCCCGCACGGATTTGTAACAATAAATTTACATGATCCTCGGACACGATATCGTATCGGACTTGATCAAATATTCGGTTGAAATCTTAGTGATTTTCATCGTAAAAAAATTATTAACCAGAACTGAAAGTTCAGCAGCAGAGAGGGTGAATGACAACGACGTTGCAATCAAAATCGATTGAAAAAATCGTAAAATCTCCGTTTGCTAAATGGAGATATTTTTTTTTAGTTAAAATATGAGATTTTTCAATCGATTTTTTTTGCCGGAAAGTTGTGAGGTTCGCCCTTTTTTTGGTTAAAATGAGATCGTAGGAAGGCTCGTTTTAAGATTTCAATCAAAATTTTGTCTCAAAACGTTGTGAGGTTCGCCCTCTCTGCTGCTTAAACAGCTCGTAACTCAGATTTAATGACAGTAGTTATCTGCATAAGTGATAACTCGATCTGAATGTGAACTAGTTATGCTGTTAAAGAAACGTAAATTGTAATAAGTGTTTCTAATAATACATGTTATATTCCTTCTTTCTCTTTGGTATTTTTTCCTTCTTATTCGTCCATCTGACTAGCTATAGACTGATGGTATATTTCGTTGTTGTTGGTCATTATTAGTCTTTAAGTAGAAGATTGACCCTCACTTGGAAGTCAAATTCGAAAGTAAATTTTTGTCCTTTTTTGCTTGTCATTACGCAACCATTTTATATTATTATAATTACAGAGACAGTATTTGAAACAAAGATAACATTGTCAAACCATGCGTGATTGCTGAGCGCAGAATGAAATTAAAGGCTTAATAGGTCATATAATTATAACCGAATGTAGAGAATTCAAAATACCTTACTGTTCACTAAGTGCTAATGTGTTTCATATTGGTAATCGATATCATGGCGAAGAACAAGAACCATAATGTGCTTTTGCAACAATAAGCAGTTTTAAATTAGTGCAGAGTGTAATATGCATTTCCTATTGCTTCCCTCCTGAGTTACAGGTGGCGGCTGAATAATTATGAGTTTATTTATGAAGTGTAGATTTACTGTTTGATTACTATATTACTCATTCGATTTTCTCCATCTCATCGGTGTTTCTTATAACAATATGTACAGCTTTCTGTGTCATTATAGTGTTTGTAGTGTAGATGCACTGTATGATTGGCAAGCTTTGTAAAGCCATGACACAATGGCCTCTTTATTCCCATACTGCAATATCCAATACAGGCTCCAATGGTTTTTGACAATGTATTCTAATAGAAAATAACCACCATATAAACTTAACATTCAGGTTTGCTTTACTAGTTCCATCAGATTTTAGTACTTTATTGACACAGGATGACAACACTTAAGCCGGTTAATATCATTGCAAAATTTTTAAAACATACGTGAAATGTTAATATATCATTTCAACTGAAGCATAAAATACTTTTATAAAAGAAATCATTAATGTACGACAGGCTAAAAATGCTCGATTACAAGCTAATTCAAATGAAGAAGCGGATTTCTATTTAATGTTAAGGTGCACCGTTACGGTAAAAGCTTATCGAAACATTACCATCCGTGCTAAAGAAATAAAACTAATTGAAGTGCAGAAAGCAGAATGTTTCCTGGGATAGATTAACAACAGCAATAAACACACGGGTTCATATCCATGGTTAACACATGCAGTTTATAATAAATCATCATTCAGAGATTGAATACTTGTTACTGGGTTTTGAAAAGTAAGATGGAAACCTTTTTTTTTATCGGTCAGTCTATATTAATTTTAACATGGTTGATTTCTTGTAACATTGGCTATATAGACAATTATAGTTTTAATGAACTGTACTTAATGTCAACTTAAATGGAGAACTATTTAGATGTATTAGATTCAGATATAATGATAAGTATTGAATATGTATCAGAAAACGAATCTCTAAATTTATTGTAAGACATTTATGTTAACGCCCTATATAAAATAATGTTAAGATAAATGTACATGAGGGAAAATATGCTTGGTTAGATTCCTCCATTTTGCTGGTCAAAAACTAGGTCAAAATCTGTTAAAAGAGATAATCCAATTTCTGAATATTCCCAGGACTGACCTGTAAGATACTCAAATGGGTTTCAGCGACACGTCCCTGCTGTGTAAGATCGTGTTTATCTTGCTGACACTGTGTTTCATCATGGACCTAATTGGGTTTTCCATCCCTTATTGGTACTGGAAGGAGTTTATGATCTCTAGTGTCAGCGGCAAGGACTATGCAGGACTCTGGGATTGGTGCACGGAGACCGGCAAGGCATCATGTAATAAAATCGAAGATAATAACCGTTCAGGTAAACGTTAGTTCATGACGATAATAATTGTCTGTTGTAAAAGCTAGTTGGTAGCGTGTTAAGTCTCTAGGGTTTTATATTGTCCGTTGTAAAATGTAGTTGCTATTGTGTTAAGTCTCTAGGGTTTTATATTGTCCGTTGTAGAAAGTACTTGGTAGTGTATTATATCTCAAGGTATTAATATTGTCCGTTGTAAAAGGTAGCTGGAAGCGTGTTAAGTCCCTAGGGTTTTAAATTGTCTTTTCTAAAAGGTAGCTGGAAGCTTGTCAAGTCCCTAGGGTTTTAAATTGTCTGTTGCAAAAGGTAGCTGGAAGCGTGTTAAGTCCCTAGGGTTTTAAATTGTCTGTTGTAAAAGGTAGCTGGAAGTGTGTTAAGTCCCTAGGGTTTTATATGGTCTGTTGTAAAAGGTAGGTGGTAGCATGTTAGGTCTCTAGTATTTTATATTGTCCGTTGTAAAAGGTATTCCGTTTGTGTTAGGTCTCTAGGGTTTTTTATTGCCCGTGTAAAAGGTAGTTGGTAGAGTGTTAGGTCTCTACGGTTTTATAATGTCCGTTGTAAAAGGTAGTTGTTAGTGTGCTAGGTCTCTAGAACTTTATATTGTCCGTTGTAAAAGGTAGATGGTATTGTGTTAGGTCCTTAACGCTTGATATATTGTCCTTTGTAA